>JAVJAQ010003281.1:12372-45484 GCA_032362365.1 Zygogramma bicolorata | reverse complement strand
ACTGAAATCATATTTATATCAGTAAAATCAATCAATTGATAATTTTTAATATAATTTATGGTTCAGTGATCAGTGTCAGTCCTTGAGACCCCCCCTCTTGTGACAAAATATCATCAGAAAATAATAATTAACATGTTTATTCAACTTATTCAGTATCTATTTGCATTTAATTTGAGATTTAGCTTATATCTACCATCTACTTCAGAGTTGAGGTTGTGCCTGGGGTTATTTTTATTCATCAGAGGTGAAAACTACCCCTATTCAGAAAAAATTTACAAAATACTATTTCTGAGCGTGCAGTCATCTGTAAATACGTTGAATTAATCTTGATAGGCCATTTCTGATCTATTAAACAGTTTCGATCCTTAAAAACCACCCTTATGATAGTTTTCATTAAAAAATCATATCGAAATTGTTATGAGTCCGGGACCCAACTGTATGAAAATTCAGATTGAGACTCTACTTTAAAGTTACCTCTGTACTCAGGGTCGTTTTGATTTTTTGAGGGTGAAAACTACCCCATTGAAAAAAGGTTAGGTCTAGATTTGGATGTGTGATCGATTGAAATCATATAGTCCCACTAGGCCTAGAATATAATTACTATTTACTATGTGTATTCTTCGAAGAAATGGTGATTTTTCGCTGAATTACGTATATGATTTTTTCTCTTCAATCTCAATTTTTTCCAAAACTACGTACTTACAATTGATGAAAAACTCAGAAGTCATCATTAGAACATGAATGAAGTGAATAATGGAGTAACAACGATTTTTTTTAAAGGGGGGGAAAGAGAGAATGAGTTATTCACAATTTTTTTTTAACGAAAAAATAGGATTCAACATTATTTCCTTCGTACCTCGCTCAGTTTTGATGCTAGAAACTTTTATAAAAAACAAAAATAAAATATTCTCAGAGGACTTCAAAAAAGGTCTTAAGTATATGAGTTTTTTCCGAAAAATGCATTGGTTACTGGGTATTGTACGTAGAATCTTTCCATATTGGCGTTTGAAAATACCAATCAACTTTCAACAAGCAATTATTCAGTTTGTGGTGGGTTTGTATACGTCACAAATAAACGGTCACCTTTGTTTTTTCAAAGGCTATAATTTTGCTCTCCGTAGGTTTTTCGATTAGGTGCAAATTTTTCCAGTTATTCGCAAAAAAGTATCTGAAAACGTGTTTTGTTTTGCCTGAAAACCGACAATTTCACTCGGGAATAAGTCGAAAGGTATTGCTTTTCAGAAAAAACTTCATTGAACAAAAAGTGCTTAGAATTAGTCAATCTATTGATTTCCGCACTTATTTCCGAATAAAATTTCTTCACCCCCAAGAAGGGGTGGCATCCACCCCCAGGGAGAAAGCAACCTTCGGCACAGGGTAGATTTTGAAAAAGAGGGTATGTAGATCTTGAATCCAAATTTTCATGCGAATCGGTGCTGTATGGGATAAATACACGGGAAAATAGTCATAGACTGGACTATATTCACTTCCTAAAATCCCTTTATATCTTTAAGGCGTTTTCACAAGATCAACGATATGGATGAATTATGAAAATATTATGCCAGCTACGGATGACAACTCGAGCGTTCTATTTTGTGCAGTGTCGTCGGTAAGATATTATTAGGAGTCTCCGGAAAAACTTAGAGTTCTCAACGGAATGCTCAACTTTACCACAATTTAACCGTCCACATATCTAACATTTTCAGAGGTCCAAATCGAATTTGAAATATCCGTTTTTTCTATATATATATTCTCTGAATATGCTATGGACATCTATAAAATATTTCCTGTATTCCAGAACAGATATCGATCTAACATCTAATTGACTTATTTGTTCTACCCGGAAAAATACAACAATTATTTCCGATCAGTTTGATTACGGATATCGACAAAAAATATGCTGAAGAATTTCTTTTTTGAGGCCAATGATGGATATCCATTCCAGGTGGTTCTCGGTAGTGTAATGTTCAGCACGCCCGCCTGCCATGCGGGAGGCCGAGGCTCGAATCCCCGCCACGGATTCACCGAGTTGGAATTCACACGTTAAAATGTAAGACCTCGTTAATCCATTGCTTGCACAAGTTTCGACTTCTAAGGGTTGACGTTCGTTAGGGGGCGTCATCTGGTTAACGGAAAAACCTATTTTAACCGTTTTACGTCCAAGCACCTAAATGGACATGGACTAGATATCCATAGAATATTCTGTGCTATATGAGATATCGTGAGACAGAACATACAGTTAAGTTTTGGATCATTTTCAGGCCTTCATTCAATATTTCTACACCTCAACGTGGATATGGACATTATGTTACGCCGTAGATATGAGAATGATTCTCAACCAAAAAGAAAGCCATATGAAGTATTACCATCTTGCAGCTTGGTTGATTCCTGCTGTATCAACAGCCACGGGATTGTGTTTGCTCTACCTTCCTGATGCCAAGTAAAGTATAGAACATTTCATTATTCATAGAAATGCTAGACTCTCATACAAATCAATTGCAGAATTTACAGGTTGGCTAGGAATTTGCTTTGTGCTATCTTTGAGTCATAAAATACCATAGTCATTAATCGTGTTCTGATATTATATGAATTACTTCGACGAGATATATTGTCGTTCACTCAATCAAATAATTAGTGAAAAATAATAATTATGAATCGAGCATGAGGATCAAGAAGAAAATGAAAGCGATGTGATAGAATTTGGACTACCTATATATTGATTTCTGTATTTACATTTCCTCTGCTTTCAATTTTCTGAAATTGGAGGTAGGGAATATTTTTGTCAACATCTTAAACCTACTTAGAAACAGAGTAGTTGATTTATTGACGCAGAAACATGTATGACATATTCTGGCTGGCATTTTGAACATTGAGTTGAAGTTCTCATGTTTCATATCTATTTTGAATAATTATTACAATGGTTACTTTCTACTTTCACTGTCGCCTGCAGTAAAAGTACTTTTTCTGCCTAAGCAGTAAAAGGGACGGCTTTCACATATGCTTCGGTGAACGAAGTGCTTTGTGTGGCTCACATAATCCGGAGTCCTCTACGGGACTTTTGTCAATCTCCATGCCCGCCCCTATTTTTCCTAATAAACAAGATACTAGTATCGACGTCACTCATTTCTATTCTGAGAAAGGTAACTTTGTTTTCAGTTGTCACACCTCCTCTTCATTGAAAACAGCGATACTGAGGATTTTTCCAAACTACGTTTTAACATATCTTCCCATCGCAATCACAATGGTTGCCAATCCATTTTTGTACCGGTATTCGACGAGAGATATGGAAAAAATTATAACTAGTATTTCCGGCCAGTTCACCAGCAAGGAGGGAATGATTATTGATGCGATAAAGCTGAAATTTTCCGCAATAAATATTGTTTTTTATATTTGTTGGACACCCAACTTGCTGAACGGCATCTTAATCTGGGTTCTGTGGTTCCACCTGCCTGTTACATGTATCACTAGTCTTTGGTACATTATGGTAAGTAGGTACCAATTAGAAAGAGTTTTCGTGAATTTGATGAAATGAAATTTCTTCAGTGGAATTTGAAAAAAGACACTCCTGAAACTAACTCGGAATTAACATTCAGGGCTATTCACTAAGTAAAGTGGTTATCGCAGTTGCTTACCGTCGCGTCGTAGCAACTCTGATAATAACTGGTCATAATGACGGTGGTAAGCTGTTTTTCCTTAACAAGATATCTAAAGCAGTTGCCTGTGAACCATTACTCACAGCAACTGGTCATTATAGTAGCAACCTAACTTGAAAAGTGAATACCAATTTCGCGCTTAGCAACTGATCTTGAACATAACGACAATTTTTAATCGCTGTCCATAACAACTCTGCTTAGTGAATAGCCCTGATTATTAATCGAAAGCAAATCTGATCTGGTGGTACCACTGTATACTGTACAATGTGTACAACATATTAAAGCGTGAGAAACATAATTGACGGATATCCGTCCACTTCACGTCCCTCGTTTGGTTGACGAAGGACATTTGATAAGAGTAATTTTCATGGATGTCCAATTTCATTCGGACCAAAATTGGACCTTAATGGATATCTATTAATGGATACCACATAGAGACCTGAGTTTTTTGTGGATATCGTGTATTTACTGGGATGAGAGGTACTCGTTTGGATGAACCAGGTTTTTTTAGAACCAGCAAGATCAAATTACTCCTGGCAAGAGAATCGAAAAAATCCAGATTTGAAAAAAATTACATAAGTTCTTATTTGTGAATGATCAGGCTCATGAACAGCATTGGCGAAGCTTGAGAGAGTATGCTACCGGTGCGTGGAACCTCAAAAAAGGAGGATTTTTTTGTTGAATTTTAAATTTGAAAAGTGTTATGTAATTTTTTTCCTCGTAGATACAATAAATTATTACAGTGTGAATTTTCGTTATGAAGTCCCCTATGTTATAACTTCTACAACAGAAATTTAAATGCTACTAAGCAATGTTAAAATGCAACAGAAATATCTAAATAATTCCAATACATATTTACGAAACTTTTTTCAACTAAAAAGCTTTTATTCGTTGGAGTAAATTGCTGTCCATCATAGTTACCAACCGGAAATACACTACTTACCATTTTCAGGCACTGTTGAATCCTCTCCAAGCCGTTTTCAATTGCCTTGTATATCGAAGATGGAGCAGTCGATCAGAAAGAGTGATTCTACCGTGGAGGCAGCTCGAGGGATCTGACTCTATCAGCGAAAGAAGCATGTCGGGGTCCTTAGATGAAACCATCAGGGAGAAAATTTATCCGTCATCGCAGAATGCGCTATCGAACAGTGTAAATTTATATCAGAGTATCTAGTAGCAGGTTATTACTCTTTTTTCCGCTCGAGAAAAATATAAACTAATTCAACATAATGTTTGGAATAAATTGATATCCCATTGTCCGGAGATGAGAGTGACCGCCTGAAGTCTGAAGATGGCGGAAAGCCATCTTCTCACCAGAGTGACAGATCCGGTGTTGCCAATAAGGTGCAAAAAGCGAGAAATCTGCGCATTTTCAAAATCCTCGCGCATCAAACGCATTCATTATTTACCTCTTTTCTCTTCCTATATTTTGACCATTCTCAGAAAAAAAAATTATATTTATAGATTACTAGTCGACCCGTGCCCACTTCGTTGGGCGATAATTATTTTTGTAATGCAATTAAATGTGTAGTTCTTAGCAATCGTAACTCGGAAGTAGTAAGAAATTAGTAGGAGGAAGTTAAGTCAATGACTTTCAATGAGAGCGTTCATACAGGTATCGTGGTCGGAGTTCGTAAGAAAAGTTGACGAACTTTCAACTCTTACGAGTTAAGACTTCAGATATTTTGAACTGCTCATGCATTTTCTAGTTTGGAATAGATTCTCGAATGTCCTGTATTCGTGGGCGAAAGACATTTGACATAAACAAACAATCGACAAATTAGAAAAGCTTCTCTTACGATTTGACCGTTCTTATGATTGATGCATGAATGGTTAATATTTTGTTAGGAATTATGATTTACGATTTGCGAGTTCCGACTTCCGACCTACGATTGCTGCATGAATCCACCATAAGTGTTATCAGGTTCGTCGCAATGCTGTGCTTTCTGGGGCACTTGAAAGAGTGTTTGATAGAAGTCAAAAATGTTATAAATTCCTTTTTTTTTACCCGTTAGGGGATGAGTTTCAATAAAATACGAAACGCGTCTTCCATCAATTCGGTTGAAGAAGGTTCATGCAAAACCAAGGCATCACGTTGTCACTTGTCACATACTTTGCCCCCGTTTTTCACCCCTTTGAGGTGAACCCTTTCTTATCGGATGTTTACTTCATATGGAGACACACCCTTCAAGTTTCAGAAGAAAGACTTTTATATGTATAGATCAACAAAAATCCTTTGTAGTGATTCGAATATGAAACTTAGCTGAGAGGGACTTTTTCGTTAAACTTGAAGAGACCAACATTTTTAGTGAACGTTAGGTTCGTCCATACCTGTTTATAAGCACACACTGTTAAATCATTACATCTCGCCGCTTTTCTCAGAGTTCGTTTACATATTGTGAAAATATGCTCAAAAGAGCTCAAACAATTGAGGAAATATACATTCTGAATGTGGAACTGACAACTTCGACTTTGACGAATTTTTATTCGGTCAACCAACAACTTTTCAACAATGAATCAGGACAATAAATATTAACGAAGGATATTACAGTGAAATTAAAAATGTGAACAAATCATCTTCTACACTATAGCAACGAAAATTAATAATTTATTTTCTATATGACAAATGACAATAAACAAACAGGCGCCAAAGCTCAAATCCGTCAATCAACTATTTGTCGTTTATTATGTAGATGAAATCGAATGCTAAAAACAAACGAGAATTCGAACAAACGAATTAAAATGACATGGGCAAGAATACGAGGGGATATAAGCGATATCCGATAACATTCCGATGACAGTCATCGGAGTAATAGTCAAGACGAGTGAGCCTCTGACGAAGCTATCCACTCGCGCAAGCGAAACTTCAGGAAGAAATTCAAAAGAACGACGGCCTTCAAACCCGAAGAAAAGTAGTGATATCGAAAACCTCGACCAATCAAACCAACCAAATGAAATTTATCGGGAGTAATTACACAAGTGCGAAAGAGCCCGACTCCGAAGGAGGAGGGCTCTTTTAGCAAAATATGAAAATAACCGAATGCAGTTTTTTTAATGACAACATGCTTGAATGGAAAATTATCAGGTTTATTTTGATGCACGAGTGTAATTCGGTAGAATATTTCCGGAGTTAAAACAACGACGTTTAAAATTCAGTATTCAAATGTACATTTTAACAATCGTTACTATAGATACACGGACCGAGCGGGTATTTTTCGATACCTACCTTGGCCGCAATTCTCGAGACCCTACGTTCGACTAACGAATCGTTCAGAATAACGTAGAGCGATATGGATTGCGAATGCTGAACTGCGATAGAACATCACGAGCGTATACGTTCGGCTCTCGAGAATTGGGCCCCGGGTATTTACCAGCCCGAAAATGTCCCGCTTCATATGGGGTTTTTAACATACGATGGAAATATTCGGTGTATAGTGCCGATGGACAAAAAAAACAAAACTAATTTATTAGTTCTGAAGGAAAAGCTTCGAATTCATTCAGGCTGTAAAAACAATTATGTTATAACATTCTTCAACCTACCTTTGAAGACCATGTACGAGAAAGAGTTCTTTATATTTTTTGGAAGTTTACTGAAAAACTGAACACCAGCCATAAGAGATGATTTTTCATAAAAAGAATGATTTGCTTTCTTTATCAACAGATCGTTATTATGTCTTGTGTGGTATTTATGGATGTCATAATTTTTTAGGAGTTTATGCTTATTCTGATATATGAAGCACAGAATTTCAATAAATAAATTGATGTAACTGTTAAAATCCTTTTATCTTTGAAAGTATTGCGACATGAGGTCTGGAAAGTTAGGTCAAATATTAATCGTAAAATACGTTTCTGTAGCACGAACACTCTTTGAATGTCGTGTCCCTGTCCCCATGCCATAATGCTGTGGGAAATCGCAGAGTACGCATATGAGTGGCAGATGTTCAGCAATATGGTCTAGCATATTTTTCAGTACAGTCAACAGATAAAAGCATTGATTAATGTTTTTACAGATGCATCCTATTTGCTGCTCCCATGACAGATTACAATCAAAAACAGCGCCGAGAAGTTTTGCTGATTCAGATTGTTCAATTATGTTATTATTCATAAGTATTCTACAATTTGCTGGAGATTTTTGGATGGTGTGATATTCAATATTAATCGTTTTCCCAATATTGACGAAGGAAATTTCATATTTTGATTTGTCGGATATAATTGTGCAGTACTCACTGCTTGAATATAACCACAGCCTTCAGCATTCTTTTTGGTGAATTTGTCGTGTCCTGTACGAGACTTACGAAATATTTTGGTTGAAGCAAAACGTCGCCTAAACAAAATTGGTTTGAAGATTGTTACTGTACCATATTATGGGGGAAATTGTCATGAGTTGTTGACAGCTGGGAATGACAGTTGATACTCTTTATGTTGCCCACTTGATAAAATCAAGACGAAACAATTTTTTTGATCACCATTTTGAAAATAACAATGGGGGGACATCAAAAGAATATTTGAAAACAATCTATTCTGAAGATAAAAAAAAACGATTTAAATTGACCGACGATCATTTATTTACAAGGAATTTCAAAAAGATGAAAGTCCAACTGGCCACACAAATTTACAGTTCTACAGTGGCAGCAGGAATGAATAATTATATATCATTTGGAAAAATGAGTGCTGCTGCTATTCATACCATTACTTTTATAGAGAATATGGACAAATTTTTTGATTTGTTAAATTCATCAAAATATGTTACAGTTGAAGAATTTCAGTTACTTTTTATTGTCACTGAACAGCAAATTGATTTCCTGAAAAAAATTAAAGAACTTCTCAGAGCTTTAGAATACTTTCATCCAATTTTTTCCTCGTGTCTCTGTGGAAGATGAGACTATTAGAAATAATTGTTTCACAGAGAAATTTGCACCACCTTGTAGTAATTTTCCTCTACATTATCTGTTTTTGTGAGAGTTCGAATTTTTCATTGTATCAACTTTCTGAATAGAAATCTGAAAAAATTTAAATCAACAACAAAAAAGCTCATCCAAAAAATACCTAATTAACAACACCTGTTATCGTCTTAACCGTATAATTTCATCAATTTTTTCCTTATTCGGGAAAATTATTTTCTGTTCTATGTTCTTTATTGTTGGTGTACAATAATTTGTTACATTCTTAGTTTTTCAAATAACCCCTGATAAATATACAAAGTAATATGTATGAAAATTTCTCTAATTGAATTGAGATTTACTGTATGTGGTTTGTGCAATTTCACCAACTTTATGTAAATTATCTAGTTTCTCAATTATTACATCTTATCCAATCCGTCTTGGCAAAGAACTAATATGACCAAAAAAGAAACTCTCTTTGAACTATAGTTAAAAAAAAAAACACCTATGTATGATATGTGTTCACTTCTTTCGTCAAGGTGTGCACTACCGGTGTGCAACTGGAAAAGTAGCCGAGTTTGTGCCAGATTGAATTGGATAATCTCTACGTTTTCAGTGTGTACTCTGAAAAGTAATTAGATGGCTTGAAAACTGTTGTGTTCAGAAAATTAACAAATTAATGTATTTGCATTATATTTCTTCAAAAGGATGTATCACTGAATCTGAAATTAGGATAATTTGATCTGTTGCTATATTGGAATTATGCAGCTTTGATTATAGTTTGAATTTGTATCATATTATCGTTTTTTAGTTTTGCTTATGTTAGCGAAACTTCTTTTCAATTCTGAGGATACCTGAAACATGTATTTTTGCTCAACAAAATGTGAATAAAACTTTCAAACAATTCATTTTATAAATTTATTCAATAACATGCATCAACTGCTGACCTTGCAGATTAGTGGATCGGTGGATTTAGGCAACAGTAATTTTCACTTTAGCTCTCACTTCACTATGAAAGGTAAAACTCCCATTTTCAGGTGAACATATTTTCACTAAAATATACAAAGTGTAAATGGAAGTTGATCTAGAAGTGAAAATTACTGCCACAACACTGCGGAAAAATTAATCTTTTGAGTTTTTGAATGGCCCTGGTACATGTCCCATCAAATGAATGTCAAATTATTTTTTTAATGCAGTTTCACACGAAAGGAAAGCCCTCTAATGTTCTAAGAACACCGCGTGAATCAAGGGATAGAAGATACGAATTAACATTTACTTTGAATTTCTGAAGTTTATAAGCCTCAGGAAAAACCTTTTTTGGGAAGGAGTTCTAAAGCTCAGCTGTTCTATTGAAAAAAGATCCCTGAGCAAGAGAGGTTCGACAGGTTTCCAAATTCACAACAAAGGGGTGGGAATTCTGTACTCGTCGAGTCATCCGTGTAGATATTGCCAAGGGGGGAACGATTGATAACAATTTGGAAGATCTTTCGTACAATTTCCAGTTTATTAAATTGTCGCAAATTTTTTTAAGAATAATGTTTGACTTAGCCGAAACTTCTTGAATAATCGTTATTCCCAACTCTGCGAAATATCCTATCGAATAACTTCGGTATAGTAAGTTGCCAAGGTAGTTGGTTCACTGGAACCGTATTCCCCAAACGAGCTATTAGGCGGAGTCGGTTTTCGTCCGAATTCATCTGCTCAAAGAATCATAGTAGTGAAAAATGAATAATCTTATCTGAAAATGATTGCTTCGGGGATTATTTCGAAGGTAGTCGTGCGCCACTCGCCAGGAAAGCCTTGAGGAATTCTTGCTAATAATCGAACAATCTAAAGAATATGTTCCAGATATCGAATTGTGAATTGTCCTTCGGAAAGCTCATTTGAGAATTGTTCAGTGTGAGAGTGTTTTAATATTTTTTCTCAAGCATCCAAGGCTAGCATTACTACAGATGGATTCCTATATTTCCATTCGACATGTATCAAATAATTATTCTTTCCGATAATAAGTGAAGCTCATAAAGTGTCCAGAGATAACGTATATGTCTCAGCAGACGACTTTTTTTATGTACATTCGAACGAAAGGGAATCCCTATAATGTTCAAAAAACACCGCGTAAATCAAGGGACAGGAGATACGAATTAAAATTCACTTCGAAGTTTTGAAATTTCTAAGCCTCGATTAAAAAAATTGAAACTTTTACATATCATTCTAACATATTTTTGAATTGAATTCACATTATGTAATGACGGTTCTACTTGTAAGTAGTGATGTTCAATTATATTGAAATTTGAATATCCCGCCAAATTCCCAAGACCTGAACAAAATCGAGCATGGTAATTTTGAACCCCGTAACCACTGAAGTGAGGAAAGTTGCAAATCTGTGAACAGTTAGTCGATGCCTGGGTCTGGTTTCGTCAGATCTGACAATAGAAATCAAGTTGTTTTATAATAAAAAGTAAGCCTGGGCGCCACGCTAGTTGAGTCGGAAATGGGAATCTGACAAAACAAATCACTTCTGACTTCAATAAAATTACGATTTATAGGTATATGAAAAAATAAATTTCGGATTTGATGAGTTTCCGCTATAGAGAATACTATCAGAAAGCTCCACACAAAATTTGGGAGCTCTAGGAAAAAGTTGATATTCTTGAGGAAAAATATTCAGAGGTCCCTCTGACTTTTTTCGGACCAAACATGGCAAATGAGTTTCCTCGAAAATGCACACAGAGTTTGCATTTCTCTTCTAGTTTTCGAAAAATTGAATTTCGAATTCGGTGAGATTCCGCAAGAGAGAATGCTGTCACAAAGCTCCGCAAAAACTTTGTGAGCTCTAGGATAAAGTTGATTTTTTCGAGGAAAACCTAACCGACTAATCTAATGTAACCCCTTTGACTTTTTTCGGACCGAATTTGGAAAAAAGATTTCCTTGAAAACGCACACAAAAGAGTGTCTCGACGTGCAGATTCCAGAACTGAAAACGATTTTTCCCTGTCTCTTTCAGTTTCCGAGATATTACGATTTCTATGAGAAAAAATAAATTTTGAATTTGAAGAGTTTCCGCAATAGAGAATGCTGTCAGAAAGCTCCTCACCAAATTCGGGAGCTCTACGAGAAAGTTGATTTTTTGGAAGAAAATTATGTTAACTAACCCCATTGACCTTTATCGGACCCAATTTGGAAAATAGATTTCCTTGAAAATGTACGCAGAGTTACATTTCGACATGCAGATTTCGAAACTAAAAACAATTTCTCTGTCTCTTCTAGTTTTCAATATGTTTCGATTGATACCTACCTATGTGAAAAATTGAATTTCGAATTTGATTCGTTTCCGCAATAGAGAATGCTGTCACAAAGCTCATATACCTTGGGAGCTCTAGGAGAAAGTTGATTTTTTCGAGGAAAACCTACCCCTAACCTAACTAACTAACCTAATATAACCCCTTTGACTTTTTTCGGACCGAAAATGGAATATAGATTTCCTTATAAATCCATACAGAGCAGTGTCTCACGTGCAGATTCCAGAACTGAAAACGATTTTTCACTGCCTCTGTTAGATTCCGAGATATTACGTTTTTCATGTGATAAAATAAATTTCGAATTCGATGAGTTTCCGCAATAGAGAATGCTGTCAGAGAGCTCCTCATCAAATTTGGGGGATCTAAAAGAAAGTTGATATTTGTGTTAGAAAATTTACCGAGGTGATTTTAGCTCCCGGCCGGCCAGCTCCAAGCGCCACTTTTCCAGCACGGTCTGATATTTTCATAAATTCGATTTCCGCTTGTTTTGGTCGAAGTACTGGAATTCTTTTCAAATTCTGATACTACCTATTGAAAAGTATCAACTGATAACGAAAAAAATTCAATTGGACTCTTTTTTCCACAGTAGATCAATTATTCCTGAAGCTCACATGTAAGAAGTATATTTTAGATTGTGATACAATTATCGAAGGCTAGCTACTGAAGGGCACTGTTAACTGCCTTTGAGGCCCTGCTTTCTGGCTTTGGGATTAGGCGGCCACGAACAAAAAAATCAGCTGATAAAATATAAAGGATTATTCAATCAAAAATTTTCGTTTTAATATATTTCCTTACTCCGAGGGCCCGCTTCATGAACCAAAATATAGATTTTAATGAGAAGAGACCACGTGTCAATATTTATTATTTTTGAGGATGAGAACGACGGCCACGAAAAAAAATCAGCTAACTATTCAGAGGAATGAAGAGTATTCAGAAAAAAATTTTTTCACATAAAACTCTTTCACAGAGAAAGCTCCATGAATCGAAAAGTATCATATTCATGGCGCTCGACCAAATTTCAATATTTTTTTCTGGGGTTGTGAATAGGCGGCCATGAACGGAAATGGGCTGATTACATAAAGTAATGAAAGGAGTATCGGGGCAAAAATTTTCATTTACATATATATCATCTTTGAAGGGCCAGCTCCATGAATCGAAATGTATCATATTCATGGCGCTCGACCAAATTTCAATATTTTTTTCTGGGGTTGTGAACAGGCGGCCAAAAACGAAAATAGGTTGATTATATAGACTATAGAGGAATGAAAGGAATATCGGGGCAAAAATTTTCATTTACATATATCTCTTCCGAAGGGCCAGCTCCATGAATCGAAATGTATCATATTCATGGCGCTCGACCAAATTTCAATATTTCTTTCTGGGGTTGTGAATAGGCGGCCATGAACGGAAAAAGGTTGATTATATAGAGGAAAGAAAGGAGTATCGAGGCAAAAATTTTCATTTATATATATATATCATCTCCGAAGGGCCAGGCCCATGAATCGAAATGTATCATATTCATGGCGCTCGACCAAATTTCAATATTTTTTTCTTCAATGGCATGACATCACCATAAAAATTACTAGGTTAGGTTACTAGGTTACTAGGTTAGGTTACTAGGTTAGGTTACTAGATTGCTAGGTTAGGTTAGGTTAGGTTATACCCAAAAAAGTAGCGACTTATGCCAAAAAGTGTTTTATCTTATGTTTTGGACGACGGGGAACACGTTTTGACTATTTTTGGTCAAGTTGAATGAGCCGTTTTCGAGATACGGAAAAAGTGAAAAATTCGCCTAACCTTGGGTCGAAAATAGTCTCAATCGATAGATCTCGTCGAGAGGATTCCAAAAATGTCCTCAGTTACTCTCTAGGACTAATAGTTCCCGAGTTATGACGATTTTAATTTTTTCACAAAGTGAAAAATTCGCTAACCTTGGGTCGAAAATGGTCTCAATCGATAGATCTCGTCGAGAGGATTCCAAAAATGTCCTCAGTTACTCTCTAGGACTAATAGTTCCCGAGTTATGACGATTTTAAATTTTTCACAAAGTGAAAAATTCGCTAACCTTGGGTCGAAAATAGTCTCAATCGATAGATCTCGTCGAGAGGAATCCAAAAATGTCCTCGGTTACTCTCTAGGGGGGGGGGGTGGGGGGGGTGGTAGGGGTTAGGTGGTTAGGTTAGGTTAGGTTAGGTTAGGTTAGGTTAGGTTAGGTTAGGTTAGGTTTGGTTAGGTTAGGTTAGGTTAGGTTAGGTTAGGTTAGGTTAGGTTAGGTTAGGTTAGGTTAGGTTAGGTTAGGTTAGGTTAGGTTAGGTTAGGTTAGGTTAGGTTATACCCAATAAAGTAGCGACTTGTTCCAAAAAGTGTTTTACCTTATGTTTTGGACCACGAGGAACACGTTTTGACTATTTTTGGTCAAGTTGAATGAGCCGTTTTCGAGATATGGAAAAAGTGAAATTTGACCTAACCTTGGGTCGAAAATAGTCTCAATTGATAGATCTCGTCGAGAGGATTCCAAAAATGACCTCAGTTACTCTCTAGGACCGATAGTTTCCGAGTTATGACGATTTTAATTTTTCACAAAGTGAAAAATTCGCTAACCTTGGGTCGAAAATAGTCCCAATCGATAGATCTCGTCGAGAGGAATCCAAAAATGTCCTCGGTTACTCTCTAGGACCAACGGTACCCGAGTTATGACGATTTAAATTTTCCGAAAATGAAAAATTCGCTAACCTTGGGTCGAAAATAGTTTCAATCGATAGATCTCGTCGAGAGGATTCCAAAAATGTCCTCGGTTACTCTCTAGGACTAATAGTTCCCGAGTTATGACGATTTTAATTTTTCACAAAGTGAAAAATTCGCTTAACCATGGGGAAAACAATCTCGAAAATAATTTGTGAGAGGAATCAAAAATGTCTGGTTTCTCTCTAGGACCAAGGAGAGTTAGACGATTTCAGACGATTAGGAATTAGGTACGTTAGGTCAGGTTAGGTTAGGTTAGTGTTAGGTCAAAGGTTAGGTTAGGATATAGGGTTAGGGTTAGGTTTCACAAAGTGAAAATTAGGTTAGGTTAGGTTAGGTATCGATAGGTCACGTTAGGTTAGGTTAGGTTAGGTTAGGTTAGGTTAGGTTAGGTTAGGTTAGGTTAGGTTAGGTTAGGTTAGGTTAGGTTAGGTTAGGTTAGGTTAGGTTAGGTTAGGTTAGGTTAGGTTAGGTTAGGTTAGGTTAGGTTAGGTTAGGTTAGGTTAGGTTAGGTTAGGTTAGGTTAGGTTAGGTTAGGTTAGGTTAGGTTAGGTTAGGTTAGGTTAGGTTAGGTTAGGTTAGGTTAGGTTAGGTTAGGTTAGGTTAGGTTAGGTTAGGTTAGGTTAGGTTAGGTTAGGTTAGGTTAGGTTAGGTTAGGTTATACCCAATAAAGTAGCGACTTGTTCCAAAAAGTGTTTTACCTTATGTTTTGGACCACGAGGAACACGTTTTGACTATTTTTGGTCAAGTTGAATGAGCCGTTTTCGAGATATGGAAAAAGTGAAATTTGACCTAACCTTGGGTCGAAAATAGTCTCAATTGATAGATCTCGTCGAGAGGATTCCAAAAATGACCTCAGTTACTCTCTAGGACCGGGGGGAAAGGAAGACGGGGAAAAGCCCAAGAAGACGCGAGAGGAACAAAAGCCGGTACTCTCTAGGACCAACGGACCCGAGTATGACGATTTCAATTTTCGAAAAGTGAAAATTGTAACCTTGGGTCGAAATAGTTTATGATAGATCTGTCGAGAGGATTCAAAAATGTCCTCGGTTACTCTCTGGCTGATAGTTTCCGAGTTATGACGATTTTAATTTTTCACAAAGTGAAAAATTTGCTAACCTTGGGTCGAAAATAGTCCCAATAGATAGATCTCGTCGAGAGGAATCCAAAAATGTCCTCGGTTACTCTCTAGGACCAACGGTACCCGAGTTATGACGAATTCAAATTTTCCGAAAAGTGAAAAATTCGCTAACCTTGGGTCGAAAATGGTCTCAATCGATAGATCTCGTCGAGAGGATTCCAAAAATGTCCTCAGTTACTCTCTAGGACTAATAGTTCCCGAGTTATGACGATTTTAATTTTTTCACAAAGTGAAAAATTCGCTAACCTTGGGTCGAAAATAGTCTCAATCGATAGATCTCGTTGAGAGGAATCCAAAAATGTCCTCGGTTACGTCCTAGGTTAGGTTAGGTTAGGTTAGGTTAGGTTAGGTTAGGTTAGGTTAGGTTAGGTTAGGTTAGGTTAGGTTAGGTTAGGTTAGGTTAGGTTAGGTTAGGTTAGGTTAGGTTAGGTTAGGTTAGGTTAGGTTAGGTTAGGTTAGGTTAGGTTAGGTTAGGTTAGGTTAGGTTAGGTTAGGTTAGGTTAGGTTAGGTTAGGTTAGGTTAGGTTAGGTTAGGTTAGGTTAGGTTAGGTTAGGTTAGGTGAGGTTAGGTTAGGTTAGGTTAGGTTAGGTTAGGTTAGGTTAGGTGTAGGTTAGGTTAGGTCAGGTTAGGTTGAGGTTAGGTGTAGGTTAGGTTAGGTTAGGTTAGGTCAGGTTAGAGTGTAGGTTGTAGGTTAGGGTCTAGGTCATAGGTTAGGTTAGGTTGTAGGTTAGGGTTAGGTGTTGTAGGTCTAGGTATAGGTTCAGGTTAGGTCAGTAGGTTAGGTCTGAGGTTCAGGTTGAGTGTTAGGTTAGGTTAGGTTAGGTCAGGTTAGGTTAGGTCAGGTTAGGTTAGGTCAGGTTAGGTTAGGTTAGGTTAGGTTAGGTTAGGTTAGGTTAGGTTAGGTTAGGTTAGGTTAGGTTAGGTTAGGTTAGGTTAGGTTAGGTCAGGTTAGGTTAGGTTAGGTTAGGTTAGGTCAGGTTAGGTTAGGTTAGGTTAGGTTAGGTCAGGTTAGGTTAGGTTAGGTTAGGTTAGGTCTAGGTTAGGTTAGGTTAGGTTAGGTTAGGTTAGGTTAGGTTAGGTTAGGTTAGGTTAGGTTAGGTTAGGTTAGGTTAGGTTAGGTTAGGTTAGGTTAGGTTAGGTTAGGTTAGGTTCCCCCTGACGGTGTCTCCACCTTGACGTGGTAGTGGGGCTTGCGTGTCTTTGTGATCCCGAGAGCCATGCCGGCGGTAGCGTAGCTACTGGTAGGGTTTCCCTTGCCGGACGGGTCGAGGGGGAAAGGCCAGACAAAGAGAGATACCAACAAAAGGGAGTAAACCCTTTCAAAAATCCGCAACCCAAGGTGTTACGCGACCCGTGCCGAGGGGTGCATGACCAGGCGTCATATGGTCTCGAACGGAGCCTCCGGAACATGGCGACCTCTGGAGTACATAGCCTTAGCAGGGTAGGGGCGCACTGCCCTGCTGGACGTGGAAGACGACCCAACTCGTGGGAATACGTATGGCATCAATCAAAACAGAACAAGAAGAAGATGAGATCAGAAGGAAAGAAGAAGAAGACAGGAACAGATATGAACCAATACCACCCCGAAAGTCAGCCCTGATTCGGACGCCGCCCCTGAAGCAGACACCGCCACTAGTCATCGAAATCCTCGACGATATCATCGATGACGCCCTTGCACCCGCGGCCGCGGCGGCGGGATCCAGGACAGACAGGGAAACCGTCAAAGATAGCCAAAATAAGGCTGGTAGCTCAAATCCCGAGAGGGAAGTCTCAGATGAAAATACCGAACAGACTGAGAAAAAAGGCAATCAAAAAGGCGACGAAGTCCAAACGCCTAGACAGGGCGGGTCATCACCGAAGACATGGTACCTTGATGAAGAGCTACGGATGAGTCCCATCTATGACCTGATAGGTAAGGACGGAGAGTCAGATAATGAACGACTGGAGAACCCAAAGAAAAGGAGGAGAAAGGGCACCCCGGAAAAGAACATAACAACGGTGGAAGACAAAACTCGGGAGTTTGATAAGCTCAGAAACACGATAGACATCGTGGTGGAGATGGCCGAACAGATGAAGGACCTGGTGAAGGCAAACAGCAACACCAAAGTTGAAATAAAGAAGCTCTCTAAAAACATAAGCAGAGAGACGGATAACCTGAAGAAGAGATCCGGTTTCCTCACCAGCATCCAAGATACCCTAAAGGAACTGAAGGAGATCATGGGCAGAGAGGAGAATAAAAGAGAAATGGATCAAATAGATCAGTTGAGGAGAGAAAAACAAGAAGCAGAAGAGAGAGCGGAAAATGCCGTAAAACAAGCTGAGGAAATGAAGATGATCGTCGAGACACTTGAGGAACGGCTGAGGGAAATAGAAAGGAGCCACGAGGAGAAGAGCTCAATGCACAGAGGCGACAAACAAGCGGAGGATCTAATCCCTCAAAGGACACAATCAGAAAAAACATGCACATGTACCTGCACGTGTGAGGCATCGAGACTGAGCTCTCCAGAGAGCCTGGAAGCGATGGTGGACCACGACGCCTTTGATAAAGTAAAGGGGCTGCAGTGGGAAGATACCGTGTTCACAAACACAAAGATCACAGTAGGAAACCCGCTGACGAAAGAAAATGACGCGGTCAAGGTAGTGTTCGTGGAGCCCGACGACCCAGAGATGACCACAAGCATCCAGAAGCTATACAGGGACAAATTTCCCGAGCTTTCACAACTAGAGGGCGACTTTGAAGTCATTGAACAAACCACTAAGGTGAGGGGGACGGGGACTATCTCAAGAAAGAAGGTGGTTAAGATCACGCATGATGGCACCTCAAAAGGCCTGTGGGACAAATTGGTCGAACTGAAGGAAGAAACCGTCGAAGATAACAGGATAAACTTGCACCATGTTAGAATAATGCGAGTGGACACCTTCCGAAAGATGGTAGAGGCGATTTTCCACGGAAGCAACACTAAATTGGAAATCTACACGACGGCGCAATCGCCAACGAACAGCAAACAAAAAAATACGTGTGGCCTGGTAATCAGCGACGGAGGGAAATCGTACCGGGATATCCTGGGGAAGGTCGAGAGCGTCATCGGAGAAACCGAGGCGGCGCAGGCAATTAAGGGGATCAGGAGCACCAAAGACGGAAATCTGCTCCTGACCCTCGAAAACAGCCCACAAGCGTGCACCAACCTCAGGGATGCCTTAAACGGACAGGGAACCCTTAAAACAAGGAAACTTGGCGAGGAGCCAAGGGATCTCATCCATCTGAGAGGGATGCCTTGGAATATTACTGAGGAGGAACTGAAAGAGGCTATCCGCAAGGAAACAGGCGAGTGGACGGAGGAATATAAAACGAGTCGAATAAGAATCTCGCGCAACGACACAGCAGCGGTTACCATAACGTTACCACGGTCCGCAGCTGAAACGATCCTTCGAAAGGAAAGCATTAGGATCGGGCTGGTTCGATGCAAAGCTGAAAAGCGGATCCACGTCCCCAGGTGCACCAAGTGCTGGAGCTATAGCCATAGTAAGGAAAAGTGCAATGGCCCAGACAGAAATGAAAACTGCTTCCAGTGCGGTGGAGAGGGGCACGTCGCAAAGGATTGCGAACAGGAGGAGGAATGTCCAGTGTGTGAGGAGAAGGGACATAGAGTGGGAACATACAAATGCCCTGCATTCAGAAATGCCCTCCGAATGGCTAGAACCGGAAGCGAAACAAAAAGATCAAAACAAAAATCTGGACAAGAGCCCCAGAAAGAAAGCCCGCCAACAAATGGTAGCAGAATGCAGGATGCCCCACCAGCCCAGAGCTAACCATTCTGCAAATCAATACTGATAGGAGAGTTGGCGCCCACCAACTCTTGTCAAAAAAGGCTCAAGAAGAAAGAGCAGACCTTATCCTAATACAGGAGCCAAATAGAAACAGTATCAGAAGGAACGACGAGTGGATCAAAGATCACGAGGAAAAAACAGCTATTCTTTGCAGGAACAAAAACTGCGGGATCAGGGGCCACACAGCAGGAAATGGCTTCACTTGCCTGAATTTTGGGACTTGGAAGATATTCAATTGCTATATCTCCCCAAACTCGACTTTGGCTGACTTCAAACAATATGTTGACAACATCATGACAGACGTCAGGGACAGCGGAGTCGAGGCAGTTATAGCCGGCGACTTCAATGCCAAGTCCAACTTGTGGAACTCGGGTTACACTGATGCGAGGGGGCAACATATAAACGAATGGATCGACTCGCTAGAGCTAACCGTCCACAACCAGGGGGACACCCCAACGTTTGCCAGAAGAGAGCAGAGGTCCTATATAGACATAACCCTATCCACCAGGAGTATAGGCAGGAAAATTTCTGGATGGAGGGTTCTAGAAGATGAAAGCCTCAGCTTACACCGATACCTGGTGTATAAAATCTCGGAAGGCAAGGCTCAGGACCACGTCTCCTGGAACACCACTACTTACGTCGACAGTAACATCCTAAGTGACGCACTGAAAATCCTAATACCAGGCAAAAAGAATGTCGAGGACCTACAAGAGGCTTTGAAACAGGCCAGTAACACCAGCACCTCAAAAGTACGAAATGAAGTACCTAGGCAACCGATTTGGTGGAACACAGAAATCAATAACCTCTGGAGGAAATGTAAGCAGGCGAAGCGGCGACTAGCCAGAACACGGGCACGAAAACCAGGTCTAGGGGGAGACGGGCACATAGACCAGGAGGCCATAGAAGCACTAGAAGAGGAATACAAGGAAACCAGAAGAGAGCTCAGGAGATCGATTGGCAGAGCAAAGAGAGAGGAATGGAAGGCTCTGAGCGACAGATTGGAGGACGATCCTTGGGGGCAAGGATACAAAATCGTCATGAGTGACTTGAAGAGGCCAAGAACACCCTACAACATTGATCAGGAGAGGAAGACAACGATTATAAAGGAGCTTTTTCCAGCCACCGAGGAAGAACCAGGTCACCAGTACGACATCGACGACGATCCACCCCTCTTCACGTTGGAAGAGGTTAAAATGGCAGCCGCGAAACTCAAGAACAAGAAGGCCCCAGGACCAGACAAAATACCATCCGAAGTGATAAAAGCTGCAGTCTCTCTGGCTCCAGAAGTCTTCGCTGAATGCTTCAATAACCTACTGAGGACTAACGACTTTCCCAAAAAATGGAAGGAAGCAAGTGTCGTACTCATACCGAAGAGTAAGGATAAGTACAGAACAATATGCCTACTGGACACAATAGGGAAAATGTACGAGCATCTTATCAAGATGAGACTAGAAGCCGAGCTGGACGAAAACAGCGGCATATGTTCAAGCCAGTTCGGCTTCAGGCCAGGAAAATCCACGGTCTCCGCCGCGAAACGAGCGATTGACCGAATAAAACTTAGCGGAAAAAAATGGGGAGCCGTCGTCGCAGTAGATATAAAAAATGCTTTCAACACTGCGAAGTGGGGAAGAATCACAGACAGAATCAGACGTCTCAACATAAGTAGGTATCTGGTAAACACCATCTACGCATACCTGTCAGATCGTAGCCTCAAATGCGGAGAGCACAGGCAAGCAATGACGCAGGGGGTTCCACAGGGATCAGTCCTCGGCCCCACCCTGTGGAACGTCTTGTACGATGAGGTCCTGCGACTCGAGTTTCCGACAGACTGTCAGGCACAAGCCTACGCCGATGACTTAGCGCTGACCATCAGCGCAAAAACAAAAGAGGAAATGATGGAAAGGGCCAACCAAGCAATGGAGCAGGTTAGACTATGGATTAGCGAAAATGGCCTTGAGGCCGCGATGGAAAAAACGGAGGCCATCATCATAAAAGGTCCTAGGAAGAGAGAAGGCGTGACTTTCGTCATGGGGGAAACCATAGTTACCCCAAAGAAACATATGAAGTACCTAGGCATTTGGATAGACGACAAAACAATATTCAATGAACACATCAAAAGGACGTGCAAAAAGGCAGACAGACAAGTCACTGCATTAACCAAGATCCTGCCAAACATCAGGGGCCCAGGACCAAACAAAAGGAAGGTACTGTACGGAGTGGTACAATCCGTCCTGCTGTATGCTGCGCCGGTGTGGGCACGGGTGATGGACGTGAACAAATACAGAAATATGGCCATAATGACGCAAAGGAGGATGCTAATCAGAGTGGCGTCCGCATACAGGACAGTATCAGCGGAAGCTATAGGGGTTATTACCGGAACACCACCGATAGACCTACTGGTTAAGGAAAGAGTACGCCTGGACGCCCTAGCACGAGTTACGGAGGTTGACAAAACCAGAGAGAGAGGGGAGACAATAACAGAATGGCAACGGGCATGGGATGGAAACACGTCCAAGGCCCAGTGGACAAAGAAGCTGATTCCGGATATAATACCATGGTTAAGCTGCTCCTTCAAAAACATCGACTATCATGTAACTCAGGCCCTTAGCGGACACGGCAGCTTCCGCAGCTATACACGCAGGATCGGAAAAACCACAGACGAAAACTGTATATATTGTGCACAAAGGGATGACCCGGAGCACACTATATTCTACTGTGATAGATGGGTAATGACACGAACGACCCTAGAAACGGAATGGAACATTCGAATATTACCAGACAACCTCATACGGATTATGCTATCAAGCAAAGAAAAATGGGAAAGAGGTGCCAATTTCCTAAGGCAAATGATGAAAAAGAAAGAGGAGGAGGAAAGGGAAAACCGAAGACAGGAAGAAGAAAACCAGAACGTATAGAAACACTGTGATGATACGACTGTGATAGAAACCCCTGATTTGAATCTGTGATACCATATACCTTTTATTTATTTACATGTTTATATTTGTCCTACTTTTACAACCGTGCCGTCTGTATGCAAATTATACTATATATATATATAATCGTTTACACCAAGAAGAAGAAGAACATGCCACTCATACCTGACGTTATGTCCTCCGGATAGTCCCGGGTATGAGAGAAGGCAAGGGGTGGTTTTAGCCGGTAGGAGTCCGGCACTGTTGGTTCGTGATGGACACCAAGCGGCCAGCGTGCATGATGCATTTCCACCCCACCAAAAAAAAAAAAAAGGTTAGGTTAGGTTAGGTTAGGTTAGGTTAGGTTAGGTTAGGTTAGGTTAGGTTAGGTTAGGTTAGGTTAGGTTAGGTTAGGTTAGGTTAGGTATGGACTTGCACCACATCCATGCCGGTCACAAGCCCGGGAAAAGGAGGAGTGGCCTATGGCTGGGAATCCGGGCATTGCACTATCGCTTGGCTCTTCCCAACACCGGACTCACTTTGCTTCATCTAGTCTTGAGTGAGCCCGTCTATTGCTGTAATCTGTGAACTATCGGCCTCTCTTGGCCAACTCTTGCTCTTCTCTGACCCCGACGCTATTAGGGTACCCGAGGGCTAGGGGTCACTCACTTTCTTACTCCAGGATGCAGGGGAGGCGGCTGCATCCCCTTTTCTTCCAGTCTCCCTCTCGCTCGCTCACAGACGTGGGTGGAGCGAGAGGAAGATTACCGCGTCCCCCAATCCCAAGGTGTAGCACCATCGTGCCGAAGGGATGCGTGGCACAGGGGTGAATAAGTGTGTCTCGAGCGATGCCCCCTGGACATGGCGACCCAGGGGGGACTTAGCCTTACCCCTGCAAGCGGGGCTCTGCAGGGGTGGACAGACATTTCCCTAGCTTCTCGTGGGAACAGTATGAGTAAACCAAATGAAAAAACCAAGAAACAATTGATGAAACCAAAGCTGGTGATACAAAGCAGCCAACAGGGTGCAGCAGACAGCGGAAAAAGCAGGCCCAGGGTAAACTCCTGGGGGTCCTCAGGCACACTGAAAGCAAAAACACCAGACAAAGACAAACCTCCAACCCCTAACGTCGAAATACTGGATTTAGTATGGGACGATGAGGAAGAAAGATCTGCAAAAAGGAAAAGAGAGGAGGAAAGCAAAAGCAGCACAAATCCAGAAGAAAGTGACAAGAATGAAAGCGGCGAATCTGAAGGGTATACAATAAAGGGGAGTAGGATGTGGCAAATGGAGAAAGTTCTGAAGCTAACAAGACATACCGACCAGGTTGCCAGGGAACTGGAGAGGAAAGTAAAGGAAAAGCCAGAATCCAGCGCAGAAATTAGGGAACTAGTCCGCATATTGAGGGGCATAGCCAGTCAGATGATGACTCAAGATATACAAACGGCAATAACGACCAAGGTTGCCGCAGAGGAGGAGTTGAAAGAGGAGATTGCTGCACTGAGACAGCAGGTGGAAGACTTCAAGAACAAACCAGAAAAAACAGCACAAATTGAAAAAACTGCGATAGGAAGGGCACCATGCACATGCACCTGCACATGCACGGCCACAAGGTTAAGTAAACCAGAAGAACTACAGGCGACCAGAAGCTTTGAGGATTTCCAGATCATGGAAAAGTTCACATGGGAGAGATCGGTGTATACCAACACCCAGGTTACCATCGGCAATCCTCTTGACACCGAGGATACAGTGGTTAAGGTAGTCGTCCTGGAACCGGATGACCGCGAGATGAAAACCAGCATACAGAAACTATACAAGGAAAAATTCCCGGAGCTACAACTCCTGGAAGGAGAATTTGAAATCATTGATCAAACAACAAGAGTCAGAGGCACGGGCAACACCTACAGTAGGAAGGTGATAAAAATAGTCTATGACGGAACTCCCATAGGATTATGGGACAAAATAGACCAGCTGCGAAGCGAAACCAACGGGGACGCGAAAGTGGCCATTCACCACGTGAAAGGCATGAGCATCGAGTCGTTCCGCAAGATGGTGGAGACTCTCTTTCACTCAAGCAACACAATGGTGGAGATATATACCACAACCCAACAGATGAGCAACCTGAGAAAGAAACAAACGTACGGCGTAATGATTACAGACGGAGGTAGCTCCTACAAGGATGTCCTAACGAAGGTTAAAGAGGCCATCGGAAATTCCGAAGCAGCGGCTGCAATAAGGGATATCAGAAGTACGAGGGATGGTAAACTGCTACTCACAACAGACAAAGACCCGAACGCACTGAGAGAGATAAAAACCGCTATCGAAAGCAAGGCCTCCATGAAAACCAGGAGCCTGGGGGTAGTAGGTTCTCTGTAACCTGAAAGAGGCCATGAAAAGTCAGGGAACTCTTCAAACCAAGAAACTGGGGGATGAGAAAAGAGACCTCATTCACCTGAGAGGTATGGCAGCAGACGTAACTAAGGCTGAAATAACAGAGGCCATAAAAAGCGTAACAGGGGAATGGAATGAAGATTATAAAATCAGTGAAATAAGACCCATGAGAAATGAGACAGCAGCAGCTACTCTAACCATCCCAAAAAGTAAATCAGCTCTCTTACAGAAAGACTTGAGAATAGGATTAGTCCGATGTAGGACAGAGAAGCATGTAAATGTTCCCAGATGCTCAAAATGCTGGGGATTCAATCACAAGAGCGACACCTGCAATGGCCCAGATAGGAGTGATAAATGCTACAGATGCGGAGAGGGGAACCACACTGCGAGAGAATGCGAGCAGGAAGAGGCGTGCCCAGTCTGTGAGGAGACAGGCCACAGAACAGGCACACAAAAATGCCCGGCTTTCAAAGCTGCCCTCAAAAGAGCGAGGGCACAAAACAGGGAGAACAGAGTCCGCAATGGGAAGCAAAATGAGCCAATGACAGTAACCCTAGGGGAACTTGTCAGACAATCTGAACAGGCACAGGAACATGGAACAAACGAGGCGCTGGAAGCCATAGTGGGAGACCACGATCAGGCGGAAGCCCACGGGGGGGGCTCATTTTAGCTGCACATACACGATGCAACTAAAAATTCTCCAAATTAACGCGGATAGGAGAAGAAATGCACACCACCTCATTCAGCGCGTGGCATCGGAAGAGGAAGTGGATATTGTCCTGGTACAAGAGCCGAATAAAACACTAGTAGGCAAAGACCCAAAATGGATAGTCGGTAGAAATCAGAACACGGCAGTATGGTGCCGAAATAAGTTATGCGGCATAATTGGACATGAAACCGGAGATGGCTTTGTAATAATCAAGTTCAGGGAATGGTCAATGTACAATTGTTACATCTCCCCGAATATCGAACTGAGGACCTATGAGGGCTACGTCGACAGGGTAATGGAACATGTCAGACATGGCGGGAAAAATGCTCTGATTGCTGGAGATTTCAATGCAAAGTCTGCTCTATGGAACGCGACCAGCACAGACAGGAGGGGCGAATATTTGGCGGAATGGGTGCAATCACTGAGCCTCAATGTAGAAAACAGTGGAAGCACCCCGACCTTCGTCAGAGGAGCGCAGAACTCGGTCATTGACATTACCCTGTCGACGCAGGGGATGGCGGGCAAGGTACTGGATTGGAGAGTATCTACTGACGAGAGCATGAGTCTTCACAGACACATATTTTATAGCGTAGAAACAACCGGTAAAAACTGCAAGAAAGAATCATACGTCACGAGAAAAATAGACAAGGCAGTATTGGCTAGCACATTCCAGCTGATGGGAGGAAATATCAGCACCCTGCAGGAGCTGGGCACAGCCCTGCAGGATGCACAAAAAGCGGCGATGGGTTCTGGAGAAAGGGAAGGAAGGAGACAGGAACCGGTCTGGTGGAATGAAACCATAGCCAGTCTCAGGGCAACTTGTAACTTAAACAGGAGGGCTCTCCTCCGCGGAAGACGAAGACAGACGGACAACGCAGAGATAGCAGAGAAAGAAGAGCGCTACAAGCAAGCAAGACGAGAGCTGAGAAGAGAAATAAACCGTTCGCAGAAGGAAGCGTGGAGAAAGCTGTGCGACACGCTGGAGGATGACCCTTGGGGACAAGGGTACAAGATCGTGACAAGCGAGATGAAGCATCTAAAAGCCCCATACGACGCTACCGATGAGGAAAAAATCCGAACACTGGACGAACTCTTCCCAAAATCTCCCATAGTCCCACATAGCATAGACCACACGGGGGAGGCGCCCCAACCAGCCACATTGGAGGAGATAAAACGAGCGGGTGATAAGATGAAATCTAAAAAGTCACCAGGTCCGGACGGGATACTGCCGGAGGTTATAAAGATGGCGGTACAAACTATGCCGGAGACCATACGAGGGATGGTAGACAACTTGATGAAAGAGGGCATATTCCCTGGGGAGTGGAAAAGAGCGAAAGTGGTGCTCATACCTAAGAGCCGCACAGAGGAAGGCGTCATCAAATATAGGCCAATATGCCTACTAGACACGCTAGGCAAACTCTATGAGCACACCCTAAAAAACAGACTGGAAAGCGAGCTGGAAGGCAGACAGGGGCTAGCGAACACGCAGTTTGGTTTCAGAGCTGGAAGGTCGACAATCACGGCCATAGAACATGTATTGGAGAAAGTCAGGGCAGGCACAAAAGCCTGGGCGACGGTCGTATTGATAGACGTCAAAAACGCCTTCAATACGGCCAAGTGGCACCTGATTGTCAACAGGCTGCGGGAACTGGGTATAAGCAGCTACTTAACCAACCTAATTGCCAAGTACCTCTCGGGCAGGAGCATCCAATCCGGCAAGTATGTGAGGGAAATCTCGCAGGGGGTCCCGCAGGGATCGGTCCTTGGACCCACCCTGTGGAACGTACTGTACGATGGGGTCCTGAGACTCACCCTTCCACAGAACTGTTACACGACTGCGTACGCCGACGATCTCGCATTGGTGGTGAAAGCTGACAAAAAAAGCGAAATGATTATAAATGGAAATCGGGCAATCGAAATCATAATAAGGTGGATGCATGATAACGGACTGGAAATAGCTGCCCAGAAGACGGAAGCAATTATCCTCAGAGGCCCCAGGAAACGGGAAGGCATCACCTTTCAAATACGAGGAACTACCATAGTCCCCAAAAAGTTTGTCAGGTACCTTGGTGTATGGCTAGACGATAAACAGATCTGGAATGAACATATCAGGCAAACATGTGCCAAAGCCGACAGACAAACTGCAGCCCTGACAAAACTTCTACCAAACATCAGGGGACCTGGCAACCAAAAAAGAAGGCTATTATACTCGGTGGTGCAGTCAACGGTTTTATATGCGGCCCCCGTGTGGCACCAGGTGATGAGGGTAGAAAAGTACAGGAAAATGGTACTGGCAACGCAGAGGAGGATGCTGCTCAGGGTTGCTGCAGCCTATAGGACGGTATCGCAGGAGGCAATCTGCGTCCTGACCAGTACTCCCCCGATGAACCTCCTGGTAGGAGAGAGAGCTCGCTTAGATAACCGGCTGGAAGTTAATGCGGAGGTAAAAAAGTCAGAGAGGGAAGAAACCATCATACTGTGGCAGAGGGCGTGGAACGAGAATACCTCCAAGGCCCAGTGGACCAAAAGACTGATCCCGGATCTAGCACCATGGCTGAATTGTCCGTTCAAAAGCGTGGACTACTATTTGACACAGGTCCTCAGCGGACATGGTAGCTTCCGCAGCTACACGTGCAGGATAGGAAAAACCAGGGAGGATATCTGCATGTACTGTGCGCAAAGGGACGACCCGGAACACACGGTGTTCACCTGCAACAGATGGTTCCTAGAGAGAACGAGCCTGGAAATGGAGTGGAGTACCCAAGTAACCACAGAAAACCTCATTGGAATAATGCTGTCGACCAGGGAGAGATGGAAGCGGGGAGCCGACTTCCTGCGAAGAGTGATGAAAAAAAAAGAGGAGGAGGAAAGAGAAAATCAGAGGCAAGAAGAAGGTGCTCAAAACTGACACGGTAGAAAACTGAGAGGTGACAACGCATGCCGCTCATACTCGACGTTATGTCCAACCGGATAGTTCCGGGTATGAGAGAGGGCAAGGGGTGGTTTTAGCCGGTAGGAGTCCGGCACTACTGGTTCGTGATAGACCTAAGCGACCAGTGCGCATGACGCGTTTCCACCCCACCAAAAAAAAAAAAAAAAAGGTTAGGTTAGGTTAGGTTAGGTTAGGTTAGGTTAGGTTAGGTTAGGTTAGGTTAGGTTAGGTTAGGTTAGGTTAGGTTAGGTTAGGTTAGGTTAGGTTAGGTTAGGTTAGGTTAGGTTAGGTTAGGTTAGGTTAGGTTAGGTTAGGTTAGGTTAGGTTAGGTTAGGTTAGGTTAGGTTAGGTTAGGTTAGGTTAGGTTAGGTTAGGTTAGGTTAGGTTAGGTTAGGTTAGGTTAGGTTAGGTTAGGTTAGGTTAGGTTAGGTTAGGTTAGGTTAGGTTAGGTTAGGTTAGGTTAGGTTAGGTTAGGTTAGGTTAGGTTAGGTTAGGTTAGGTTAGGTTAGGTTAGGTTAGGTTAGGTTAGGTTAGGTTAGGTTAGGTTAGGTTAGGTTAGGTTAGGTTAGGTTAGGTTAGGTTAGGTTAGGTTCGAAACACACAAGAAAAAAAAGAAGCGTGCAATAGGATAAGAAGAAGATTGACAAGAGCCAGGAAAGCGAAGCCCACAGATATGGAAACGCTGGAAATGGAAACAGAGTATAACACCGCCAGGAAAGAATACAAAACAGCTATTACAAAGGCAAAAAAAGGAATATGGTCACAGATCTGCGATGAGATAGAGGACGATATCTGGGGACAGGGATACCAACTGGTTACGAGGCAACTAAAGAACAATGGCCTCCCTTATGATATGGACCCTGCTAGAAAACACGAGATCGTGACAAAGCTCTTCCCACCAAAAGATGACACCTGGACACCGGACGAAAGGACTTATACCCCTCAGGAAGTCTCCCACGAGGAGCTTGCGGCGGCGTGCGAAAAACTCAAGACCAAAAAAGCTCCAGGACCGGACGGCTTAGTCTCGGAAACTATCAAGGAAGCTATAAGAGAAATACCAAACGTCATCCTCGCAGTGATTAGACAAATTGTGAGAACCCAGAAATTCCCGGAGGAGTGGAAAAGAGCGGCTGTGGTATTGATCCCTAAACAAGGAAACGATAACTTTAGAACCATATGTCTTCTAGACGCTCTTGGGAAACTGACAGAACACGTTATAAAACACCGTTTGGAATCAGAACTAGAAGAAAAAAATGGCCTCTGTGAACGTCAATTCGGTTTTAGAAAGGGCAGATCAACTGTGGAGGCCGCAAACTGGGTGATACAGAAGACCTCAAACAGGGAGACAAAATGGGGAGCTATCATAATGATAGATATTGCAAATGCTTTCAACACAGCAGGTTGGAGTCTCATTTTGGGGAGGATGAGAGAAATAGGAATAAGCGCTTACCTTACAAAAATCATAGAAAGCTACTTCCAAGGACGCAGCCTATACATTGACAAAACACAGCACATAGACATGACACAGGGAGTCCCACAGGGCTCCGTACTGGGCCCGACCTTGTGGAATATATTATATGACCCTGTTCTACGATTAATTTTACCCCATAGATGCACGACGGTAGCCTACGCTGACGATTTGGCATTAATTGTTAATGCTAATGACAAACAGGAACTGATGCGGAAGGCTAACACCAGCCTCGAAAAAATAATAGATTGGATGCACAGAAACGACCTTAAGATAGCGGAGCATAAGACGGAGGCGATCATACTCAACGGCCCTAGGAAAAGAGAAGGAGTGGTTTTCCGGGTTGGGGACACACATATATACCCCAGCAAGTTCGTGAAATACCTGGGCATATGGCTCGACGACAAAGTAATTTTTAACGAACATATACGCAGAACAGTAGAAAAAGCCGAGAAATCAGTCACGGCTCTTTCACGCCTTCTACCAAATACCAGCAACGTCAGCTCATCAAGAAAGCAAATACTCTACGCGGTGACCCAGTCTATAATGCTCTACGGGGCACCAGTATGGGAAAGAGTCACAAAAGTGGACAAATATAGAAAAATGATGTGCAGCCTACAACGAAGGATGTTAATCAAAACAATTGCAGCGTACAGAACAGTATCTTTAGAGGCAACCTGCGTCCTGGCGGGGGTACCCCCGATCGAGCTCCTCGTAGAGGAAAGGACGAGGATACACCGGAGCGAAGGAAATAGGAAACAAAACATAGCCAGAGAACATTTGGAAACAATAAGGCGATGGCAAACCAGATGGGATGGCACCCACACGGTAGCTCAGTGGACTAAACTCTTGATACCAGACATCGAAGCATGGACCAACTGTAAATTCAGAAATTTGAATTACTACACTACCCAATTTTTCTCGGGCCATGGATCTTTTCGATCATACACCCTGAGAATAAAGAAAACAGAAAACGACTTATGCATATACTGTGCGCAGCCAGATACTGCGGAACACACTTTTTTCGTCTGTAATAGATGGCATAGTGAAAGACTGGAATTGGAGGTCCAAATAGGGGAAAACATCAACACAGGGAACATAGTAGAAATAATGATGAGAAACCAGACCACGTGGAGAACTGTCACAAACACCATAGGCAAGATAATGAGAAAGAAAGAAGAAGAAGAAAGACAAACACAGGGCTAGAAATTAATCTAATCGACTGCCTAGGTTGACCTGATGTCATGTCTTTTTTTTGACGATTCCAGGTCAACCATTACGTGGCGAAGAGGGGGGAGTTTTACTGGCTAACGAAGCACCAGATGACCATAGGAGCCGGTCCTAGGTTATTCGAAGGTCTTTCTCCCCCCACCAAAAAAAAAAAAAAAAAAAAAAAAGGTTAGGTTAGGTTAGGTTAGGTTAGGTTAGGTTAGGTTAGGTTAGGTTAGGTTAGGTTAGGTTAGGTTAGGTTAGGTTAGGTTAGGTTAGGTTAGGTTAGGTTAGGTTAGGTTAGGTTAGGTTAGGTTAGGTTAGGTTAGGTTAGGTTAGGTTAGGTTAGGTTAGGTTAGGTCAGGTTAGGTTAGGTTAGGTCAGGTTAGGTTAGGTTAGGTTAGGTTAGGTTAGGTTAGGTTAGGTCAGGTTAGGTTAGGTTAGGTCAGGTTAGGTTAGGTTAGGTCAGGTTAGGTTAGGTTAGGTCAGGTTAGGTTAGGTTAGGTTAGGTTAGGTCAGGTTAGGTTAGGTTAGGTTAGGAGGTTAGGTCTAGGTCAGGTTAGGTTAGGTTAGGTTGAGGTTAGGTCAGGTTAGGTTAGGTTAGGTTAGGTCAGGTCAGTGTTAGGTCAGGTTAGGTTAGGTTAGGTTAGGTTAGGTTAGGTCAGGTCAGGTCAGGTTAGGTTAGGTTAGGTTAGGTTAGGTTAGGTTAGGTCAGGTTAGGTCAGGTCAGGTCAGGTCAGGTTAGGTTAGGTCAGGTTAGGTCAGGTTAGGTTCAGGTTAGGTCAGGTCAGGTCAGAGTTAGGTTAGGTTAGGTTAGGTCAGGTTAGGTTAGGTTAGGTTAGGTTAGGTTAGGTTAGGTTAGGTTAGGTTAGGTTAGGTCTAGGTCACTGTTAGGTTAGGTTAGGTTAGTGTTAGGTCAGGCTGAGGGTCAGGTCAGGTCAGTGCTGAGGTTAGGTCAGGTCAGTGTTAGGTTAGGGTCAGGTTAGGTAGGTTAGGTCAGGTTAGGTCTAGGTCAGGTCAGGTTAGGTTAGGTCAGGTTAGGTCAGGTCAGGTTAGGTTAGGTTAGGTTAGGTCAGGTCAGGTCAGGTTAGGTTAGGTGTAGGTCAGGTTAGGTTAGGTTAGGTTAGGTTAGGTTAGGTTAGGTTAGGTTAGGTTAGGTTAGGTCAGGTGTTAGGTTAGGTTAGGGTCAGGTTAGGTTTGGTTAGGTTAGGTCAGGTTAGGTTAGGTTAGGTTAGGTTAGGTTCAGGTTAGGTTAGGTTAGGTCAGGTCAGGTCAGGTTAGGTTAGGTTAGGTTAGGTCAGGTTAGGTCAGGTTAGGTTAGGTCTAGGTTAGGTTAGGTTAGGTTAGGTTAGGTTAGGTTAGGTTAGGTCAGGTTAGGTTAGGTTAGGTTAGGTTAGGTTAGGTCAGGCTTAGGTTAGGTTAGGTTAGGTTAGGTCAGGTCAGGTCAGGTTAGGGGGTCTAGGTTAGGTTAGGTCAGGTCAGGTTAGGTTAGGTTAGGTTAGGTCAGGTCAGGTTAGGTTAGGTTAGGTCAGGTTAGGTCAGGTTAGGTTAGGTTAGGTTAGGTTAGGTTAGGTTAGGTTAGGTTAGGTTAGGTTAGGTTAGGTTAGGTTAGGTTAGGTTAGGTTAGGTTAGGTTAGGTTAGGTTAGGTTAGGTTAGGTTAGGTTAGGTTAGGTTAGGTTAGGTTAGGTTAGGTTAGGTTAGGTTAGGTTAGGTTAGGTTAGGTTAGGTTAGGTTAGGTTAGGTTAGGTTAGGTTAGGTTAGGTTAGGTTAGGTTAGGTTAGGTTAGGTTATGTTAGGTTAGGTTAGGTTAGGTTAGGTTAGGTTAGGTTAGGTTAGGTTAGGTTAGTGTTAGGTTAGGTTAGGTTAGGTTAGGTTAGGTTAGGTCAGGTTATGTTATGTTAGGTTAGGTTAGGTGAGGTTAGGTTATGTTAGGTTAGGTTAGGTTA